>OY992876.1:164115766-164160766 GCA_963921405.1 Cepaea hortensis | reverse complement strand
ACAATGTGAGGACATTTATGAGATAGTGCACAATGTATCAGTGTACAATGTGAGGACACACGCTGCTTCAATATTTCACAGTTAACCAATAAGTGGACGCCACAAGTTCTGTTGTTTCGATCTTTATTAACGTGATCGTAAATTAGGTAGTACTCTTTTGTTCCAGCACAACAATTACAGCCATCATGACATCTGTTACATATTCTAGGTTGTTCTGGACCAGCAATGCGCTCTAGAATCTGTTATCTTTCGTACAAGGTGGGCAGGAAGATGTTCGGGAATCAATTTTTGACTGCGTTTCCAGCGTACTGATATACTTATTGCTACTAGTCAAGCGTAGTAATTAATTTGACCTCCTGTACTCGCACACCCAATTTTAGGTTTTTGTTAATAATAAATTCACCTGACCCCAGAATACTGGCTGATCTAGGTACGTCAACAGTCCATACCCGGTACCCTCTGTTATAATGTGCACGCGAGACATTAATGTTTGTTGGGGTAGAGGCAGACTTGTGATAGGAACACGTGAAGATGTGCTGTGGGGAATCATCTTGAATTCTGTGAAAGGAGGACACTTCAGAAACGCAGAGAAAAAAAGAACCCGGCAAAAGGAATGCCAGGCTATGCGGGCCGGTGGGGAAAGTAAGACAGATAGACACACGACAGATAGACAGGTAACTAGGTAGATAGGTAGGTGTCTAGTTATTTTCGTAGATAGGTATGTAAGGTAGGTAGGTAGATAAGTTGGGCGGTTGATTTGTTGATTGATAAGTTGGTAAGCAGGTTTGTAGGTTGGTAAACAGAATGACAATGAGATAGATGGATTAAATCTTGAATGAGCACGCGGGTGAGTAAGTTGTTGGACTGAGGGAGAGATTGATGCATGCAGGCATGGGTCGATGTGTGAATCGATTGATGGATGTATCGATCGATGAATGAATGGGCCGAGCGATGATGAAACTATGAATAAACGGTGGATCCACGGATGTATGGCTTCTCCTATTCATATATTTAACTATTAATGTCTCGACTAATAAAATCTACTCTGGTCCGCAATGACAGCTGCTGCAGAAGCAGCTTGTGCAACGCATGAACAGAATAGCGGCTCAGTACAAGGACATCTGCGACCTCAAAGCGACCATCGAGAAACATTTGCAGATGCTGGACCTTCAGAAGAAAGAGACCAACGCCCTGAGAGACACACTGAACGTAATCCGGCAAGAAGACATCATCCAGAAAACTAAGTTAAAGTCGGTGAGTGTGAAAGGGGGTCGTTGATGACAGCAACTCTGTGGGTGATCGATTGTTGTTGTTGTTGTTGTTGTTGTTGTTGTTGTTGTTGTTGTTGTTGTTGCTGCTGCTGTTGCTGTTGTTGTTGAGTGTGTAAGGGTTTGTTGATGACGGCATCTCGGTGGGTGATTCATTGCTGTTGTTATTGTTCTTGTTGTTAATCTGTTTGTGTATTAGAAGTAAAGGTTCTCTTTACACGCCTTAAAGGGCGTCGGACATATAATGTTAAGTGCACAAATACATGCTTTTGAAAGTATCATTCTTTCCTAATTTAAATTAAATACATTATATGTAACCATCGTTTCTAGGAAACCCGTAGTTTCTTCTTTGGGCGCAGAAGTCCGCCTCTGACTCAAATAGATCGGGTTAGTATCATAGTCGTGGAGTTTTACAATATTCATTTGTTTAAAAGTATCCACAATAGTGGAATTCCTCGGCAAAAACTAAAGGAAATAAAAATGTAATGAAATGGAGCTGACAAAAGTCAATGAACACAGAGCATGCTATTTCCTAAGGAAATCAGTGCAATGGACTAGAAATAGTAGAACGTGCGAGAACAACGCTTGAGTTGAAAGCGAGCGAACGGGGAAAAAACCACTGTCAGTGTGTGGAACAATGCCGCGACACAATTTCCGACTGATAACATTAGTCTTGAATTTAGTTCCAATTACTTTATCCGTTCCACACACTTTTAGAAGCACACACAAACAGAAGGTATTGTCCACTTAACGAACATGATCATAACATTGAAGTGAAAACAGGTCCCGGTGATCAAGTATCAGAGTGCAATGATACTCGTTCTGGTCATTGCATTCTCGATATTTTCTAAATTTTCCATTGTGTTTGCGTGTTCTGACACCCCGTGTCTCAGAATGTAAGTTGTGTTGGCAGGTAATTTTCCTATGGTTAATAATGGCAATCGATTATCACTTGAAGCACAAGATGTTCCCTACCTGCAGCAGTGATTGCATCAGAATCCCTATCTACGTTATCAACTTGATACGATTTGTTAATAAACATAATTTGGACAAGATGCTTTGGATATGGTTTCCTCTCACCTTCCGCCCGTTTGTATATGATTATCGCCACTAGCCTTTGTCTAAGAAGCTGAAGTATGCAAGGCAACAGATGCAGAGAATAATAATGGCCTTCTTACTCACCGATGGCCATGTGAGAGTTTTGAGGTATTGTATAGTTAGAACACAACAGACTCTTAGCAGGAAACTTCTTCGATGGCGGCGGAGGGGGTGGGAGTTGGGTGTATAGGTAGTGTACTTGCTAGCCACTCTCCTGCTGATCTGGGATCATGGGTTCGATGCGTAGTTGGGCAAATTCGGATTTTCTTGTTTATTGATCTGCGCTCCCAGGTCGACGAGGCCTAAAATAGGTATCAGGAATGACTAGGGAAGTAAAATCCACCGGCGTGACACTGTCCACATCAGCCACCAAGTGCAGGTTGGTCTACAAAAATATGGGCTTGCACTGTATGCCCAATGCGCTTTGATGAGCGTAAAGGGGTTATTTATTACAACTGTCCCACCTCCTGTCAAATATCACCATTTGTCTAAGTCCAAGGCCACTTATGATATATAAAACACAAACAAACAAGTCCCATATCGGAAATCTGATGTGGGTACGTGAAGTGTTTGTTAGTTCACTGAAATGTTTCAGGCCTGGATGCGTGGAGGAATAGGCGACTAGTCGTTCCCTTCCGTGATGAGCACAGGAACACTCCCTCTTCAGATCTGGCTCATGACATTGCCAATCTAACTTCCTAACGTTCCGCCAACGCAGCCGCTACTTATACGATATATTCACAGCTATACTCTATGTCCAGAGACGAATCCATCATAAGTAAATGGATATGAGCGCCGAACAGTGGGACATACTCCTGCACTAGATCACATGGAAAGAGATCGTAGAAATAATATAGTTAATCCTAATCAGAATGCTGCTAATAAGGTTGTGCGTTGTGTTCCATTGCAGCTGACGAAAGAGAGGGATGCCTTTGGGGCATTGGTCATTGAGAAGAATATCATAGTCCAACTTCTGGAGAAGAAAATATCACTTCAAGAAAAACTCATAGAACGAGGTGCGTGTTTTTGTTAAACAGCTGGTGGCTGCGTCTTTCTGTTACATAACACAAGTATGAATCTTTCTGTTAGATATCTAATGTCTACATGTTTTTTTTTAAATAATAATGTCTATACATGTTGGATATTTAATGTCTGCACCTTTCTGTTAGATATCTAATGTCTGTATCTTACTATTAGATAAACCATTGTTGTGTGTTCCTGTTTGTTAACTATTGTTTGCATAAATAGGTTCCACAAACAGAAGAGGAGAATTGTGTGGTGCATATTTTACTGTTCTTAGGTTGTTGTTGTTTTTTTTTTTTTAAATGTTGCCAGGGTATCAGTCAATGACTGTCCAATTCTTGACAGCGCCAGGTCCGTATGGGGTGAGGTACACCCATATATGAGTAACTTGAATGATGGGAACTTGGAGGAGATGGCTCTATGTTTCAATCTATGCATCAATACGACGGAAATACCCCATGATTTGCTGCATAGTTACCTGGTCCCACTCCCAAATCCAAGTGAAGATCACTCCAGACTTAATGGATACCAAACCATAAACCTGAAAAACACGTATGGTAACGTCCTCGAAAAGATAGTAGCACTCAGGCTCCAGCGACATTTGGAAAGACGTAATCTGCTTTCCAAAGGGCTCGGGAGTTACCGGCCTGGGAAGGACACCTGGGCCAATGCTGCAACTTTTGCATTTGATGTCTACGAGGGCTTCCAGGATAAACAAGAGACAGTGGTGGTAGCACTTGACCTTGAGGATGCGTATAACATGGTCAGGTATGATCGGTTGATATACACACTGTTGGACATGGAAATCTGCCCCTGCCTTGTTAGATGGGTTGCGGTAGTCCTCTATGAGCGTAAGTTGCACTGCGCATGGGTTCCTGAACTTCTTACCCCTTTACTATTACACCTGGGTTGCCACAGGGATCTCCCATGTCCCCAGTGCTCTTTAATGTCTACACCAGCAAAATCGCAGCTATTGAGACACCAGGTGTGGACATTTGCAGATGATGTGCTGGTGTACAGACAGGGCAGAGACAGGGCCAGTTTGGCGGAAGACTTACAGGTGGATATAAACAGAGTGACAGGGTGATGCAGGGACGCAGGGGCCATTATACACCCAGACAAGGCATCGGTTGTGTGGTACTCCCTGGATAACCAGATCGTGAAGGCAGATGTCCCAGGTATTATGTTGAATGGATGTCCTCTTAGTCGAGAGAGTAAACTGAAGTACTTGGGTATCACCTTTGACAGGTGTTTGTCTTTTAAGGATTATGTGGAGGCTTTGGTGGTGAAGGCTGGTATGGGACTTAATGTATTGAGGGCTATGGCAGCAACCGGGGTAGATCACAGGATGCTTACAGGTTCTTTCAGCAGTTAATAATTTCTGTCATTGAATATGGTTTGGGGCTGCTTACAGTATCAAAGAGCCAGCGTGAAAGGTTGGAGAGCATAAAGAATGCTGCCATGCGGATAATCCTGGGGTGCACAAAGGACACACCAATTATATGCATGAGGCATATCCTGGCGCTACCAACAATGACGAATAGGCATAGAGTCCTTCAGGCCTAATGGTACCTGAGAGTTGCTGCAGATAGGGATCACCCCCTGCATGAAGCCATGGATATGGTCAAGGATCATAGACTAAGACGAGGCAGGTCCTGGATGGCACATCAGAAATATCTATACGTCAGGTATGTGAACTGGAGACCATCAATCGTGAAGAGTGGGTTGAAGTTCCGGAAGACATCACGGACTGGCACAATGTAATAGCAACACTCGGTCGTGAGTGCAGAGAATGGGCAGCGGGCCGCACTGAGTTTGGAGTGCAACAACTGATCCAGAGTAACAGACATCAAGGTGACATTGTCATCTACACCGATAAGTCAGTGGTGAGAAACAGACGTAGTAGTTGGGGTTTTATTGCAAAGGCTAATGGACGAGTCTTGAAAAAGGAGAGTATGGGATATGAGACTACGACCTCCAGCATAAGAATGGAGGTGGAAGCAGTAACAGCGACATTCTGTTGGTTAGAGACTACTGCAACACACATTGTATTCATTACGGATTCAAAGAGTATGCTTAGTAAGGTGGAGAAAGGCATGTTTCGTGTGGAATGGCTATCATCGCTTCAGAGGTCACAGATTGTGAGAATTGTATATATTCAATATTTTTCCCTGACCATGCAGAGCTTCAGGGTACTGAACAGACTGAAAGGCTGGCAGGGAATGCACTTCTTGGTGGTAGATTGCCTATGGACAATGGAGAGGTGGTCATGCGTTTGTGGGACCAGGTGGAGAAGGCGGGGGAACAGACTAAGAACTCGTATGTGGAATGAAATGAGATTGCTGGAGATCGGTAGGAGTTCTGGAAGAATCTCAAAACTGAGAGGGAAGACTATGAGAACTTTAAATCAGATAGCGGTGGGAATGATTAGTAGTATGACTCTTCGCTGGCTGTTGAAAGAGGGGACGGAGAACATATGGGAATGTCCTGAGTGCAGTGATGTCGGTTCTTAGCTCAACTCAACTCAATCTAGATACTACGCTAAATCATCTAGCCCCTACGCTAAATCATCTATCCACTACGCTTAAGCATCTAGCCACTACTCTAAATCGGCTGCCCCACGCATAGTTCTTATACGTTAACATTCAGCGCCCCCTCCCATAACCAAGCAAGTTCGTACTAATGTATGGTTATAAACAAAGTTACACTTGTTTATTGGTACTGGTACGTTGGTGTTGAGATAATGTTTGCTGGCTCGAACTACAGGCGCCGCACACTACCGACACCGAACGGATGACATCCGGCTACTGAAACTGGAGGTGAAGAATCTCAGGCACAAGCTGGAGGCCAAGGAAACAACTGCTGACATGAACACAGAGCTCAGGTTTTCTTCTGTATTTTGTGTTATTGCTTCACCAAGAACTTGTTTCATCGCCAACACCTTGAGAACTAAACATTGTGACTTATTATATCCCAGCCCACTGTTGTTGTTAGTACTGTTGTTGTTATTGGTATTGTTTACTCTTCTTCTTCTTCTTCTTCTTCTTCTTATTATTATTATTATTATTATTATTATTATTATTATTATTATTATTATTATTATTATTCATTGGCACCTTTCCGTCTTGACAGACGATAGTTTGGTACACTGTGCTTCAAAAAGGTTTAATAACTACGACCCAAGGCGGTGGCGAGTGTGGCTGACAAGGCCAATTTGTGCTGTAAATGTTTGTCCACAGTGGATGCACGTGAAAACATTGTCATTTCCACCACCATGCACCAACTTACGTCTCTCACGCTCTGTTTGTGCTTTATCTGCAATCATTGTCTCCTTTGTCTTTATTCCATTTCTGAAAGTTGCCCTCCATGGAACACGTTCAGCGGCGGCTTGCTCCCAATGTGCATTATCAATGCCTATTATTGCTTCACCAAGAACTTGTTTCATCGCCAACAACTTGAAAACTAAACATTGTAACTTATTCTATCCCATTCAATCATGTCCCGCTTACACACATCTTTGTATCGTTGTAGAGGCCGCCCCTGAGATCTCCTACCCATCTCTTTGTAATTGACGAAAAAAGATGTCCTTTGGTAATCTACCATCATCCATCCTCCTAACATGTCCTATCCATCTAAGTCTACGAAGACTGAGCATGGGACACACCGTCGCACAACCTGATCTTTCCAATACTTCAGTATTTGTGATTTTGTCTTGCCACTTAATCCCAAGTATTCTTCGCAGACACCGCATGTGAAAGCTGTTTAAACGTTTCTCTTGGTGTGAGTAAGTTGTCCAGGTTTCACTGCCATAAAGAATAAAGAGTACTAAGGACACAGGCTTGGTAGACGAGGACTTTTGTTTTTGCAGTAAGTTTCCTGTTCTCCCAGACTCTTTTTGCTAACATGTTCATTGTTGTTGCTGCCTTACCAATCCTGATGTTGATTTCCTGATCTAGGGATAATTTGCTATTTACCTCTGATCCTAGATATGTAAAATGGTCTACTCCTCCATTTCGGCGTCGTCAATAAAGATTGATGGTACCCCATGTGCATCTTGTGACATAATCTGTGTCTTCTTTTTGCTAATTGTTAAACCAAATTCAGAACAAGCATTGGAGAATGCAGATAGTAGATGTTGTAATTCTTCCTCAGAGTCGGTCGTAATTGCAGCATCATCCGCAAAAAGCAACTCTCTGATTAGTACCCTCCTAATTTTGGTCTTGACCTTCAATTTCTGAGCATTATAGAGGCCGCCATCTGAGTGTGAGTGAATGTATATACCACCATCCTGATCACGAAAGGCATATTTCAGTAGAAGTGAAAAGTATATCCCAAAGAGAGTGGGAGCTAGTACACAACCTTGCTTAACTCCACTCTCGATTTCAAACTCTTCTGAAGTTGCTCCATCAAAATTAATTATACCCTTCATGCCTGTGTGGAACGATTCCACAATGGACAGAAGAGTTGGTGGGCAGCCAATCTTCTTTAGTGCTTTGAACAGACCCTCACGACTGACCAAATCAGATGCCTTTGTGCGGTCGATGAAGGCAATAAACAGTGGTTGATTTTGTTCTCGGCATTTTTCTTTGCATTTGTCGCAATGAGAATATCACATTAGTGGTAGACCGGTTCTGTCGGAAGCCACACTGTGATTTGGGGTAGACTTTATCTCCTAGGACTTGAAGTCTGCGCAGAATAATTCTGGCAAATACTTTCCCAACAATACATAGAAGTGAGATACCCCTATAGTTGTTACAGTCACTCCGATCGCCCTTGTTCTTGTACAGCGTTATGATGCTTGAATCTTTGAAATCCTGTGGGACTTGACTTCTCGCCAGCATAGCTCTATTAGCTGGTAGATCTGTAGAGTGAGTGTGTCTTGCCCTCTCCTGATTACCTCTATTGAAATCCCATCCTTACCTGGAGCCTTGCCACATGCAATACTATTTACAGCACACTTAACATCTGTTATCGTGGGAAGTGTGTCCAGGTGGTCAAGAGTTGGCAAGGCCTCTATGGCATTGAGGGCATCATCCGCTAGCTTGGTCTCACTTGAGTAAAGCTCTAAATAGTGCTCTACCCATCTATCCATCTGCTGTTTCTTATCAATGATGGTTTCTCCAGTCAAGGTTTCAGTGGTGCACTTCTTTTGATCATTGGACCACAGGCTTTCTTTATCCCTTCATACATGCTTCTGGTGTTTCCCTTATCACTTGCGCAGTGGTGTCACTGGGGTTGGTGTCACCCAGTGCGGTAAACTCTTGGTGTCACCCCTCTAGACTTTCACCATGGTCTTCTTCCGAGTGTTCCTGTACCATATATAATCGCATATAGTAATGTTTGTAAAATAAGTCATAAAGTTAATAAGGACATAAGAAAGAAAACAAATTGAACAATATAACTTCAATACTTCAGGTAAAACATAAATAAAGAACTTCGACAAACTCGGACAAAGTTAAATTTTTGTTATTTAACATTAAAATTTCTAAAATTAACAATGAACGGTTATGAAACCCGACTAGACAGAGCTAGGTCTGCTTTGTCAAATTTGTAATTTTTTTATTTTGGTGTCACCCCTTGATGGTGTCACCCGGTGCGGCTCGCACCCCCCGCACCCCCCTAGTGACGCCCCTGCACTTGCGATTTGAATGGACTCACATAACTTGATCCAATAGTCATTCTCACACTGCCTGGCAGCCTTTTGATCATCCTTCCTAGCTTGCTTCAGCTCACTCAGAGTGTTACGCATTGTTCTTTCCTTGTTTCTTAAGAGAGCTATCTTCTTTTTATCAATCAAGGGCTGCAGTATCTGGCTGTTTGCCGCAAACCAGTCCTGCCTCTTATGATCCACAGGGCCGTAAACCCCTACCACTGTTTTATAAATGGTTTCCTTAAGTTTACTCCAATTTTTGCTTACTGTACAATTTTCTGATGTATCAGTGAAAGCGTCTTCAAGTTGCTGTTGAAACTCAAAGCACTTTCCACGATCGTGAGTGTTAATAATATTAATCCTGGGGCTAGATTTGATTTGATTATTATTATTATTATTATTTATTATTATTATTATCGCAGGCTCCGAGGAGAAAGGTATTCCGGACGCGGTTCATCATCTCGCATACCCGCATTCGAAACACATCTGCGCGTGATTTGGCAGCAGACCGCGTTGTGTTGTTGTTTTTTTAACGAATGGTACGGGTACCGGTCGCTCAGACAGCAATCGCAAACTACTGAATATAAACTTGCCCAGAGATAACATCAGCAAGCAATGCTGGTGTTGACTGCAGCGTTATGTAAAGGATATGCAACCAACTTATTATTATTATTATTATTATTATTATTAATATTATTATTATTATTATTATTATTATTATTATTATTGTGCTTCTTCTTCTTTTCCCTTTCTCTGCATTCGCACCTGCGCCTCATTCGTCTCCTTCCTCTCTTTCTTCTACTAATTCTTCATTTGGTCCTTCTTGTTCTTCTCATCCACCACCATCTTATCTTTCTCTACGCCCTCCTTCATCCTCATTCTAAATGTGATCATCTGTACGTGTTCCAATAAGCCTTATAGTTTTATTCAGGTGGACCTCCCATAGATAGGACAAGTTATTTGAAACGTGTCTCTATCATAAGCCTCCGTTGCTGTCGTTTGTAAATTATCCGTCGTGTCAAGCAATGGCAAACTACTGAACGTAAACTTGACCAGGCATCACAAACAGCCAAACAATTATGGAGTTGACTGCTAGTCTTGTACAGCAGTGGTTCTTACCATTTTATGACAAATGAACCACTTCACCATATGTTCAGAATGTCACCACCCCCCCCCCCCCCCCGTATTTCCTTCCTATAAATCCCCCACCTCTACATAATATGCGTAAAAAAGGAAGCTAAATTTAATAATATATACTATAACAAGTCTAGAAGTTTACATAAAACGTGATTTGCGAATCTGCTTACGTTATAAAACGAATTTCAGAAGGACGAGAAGTAAAGACCCGTAAAATATAAAAATATGGAGGGGAAAACAATGTCAAGTAATCAGTTCTTGTATTAACCCGATCTTGAAATAATCTTAATTCCACCACCCCCCTTCCCCTTGGAAACCCTAAGATTTTCCCCCTCCCCTTTGGGGGTAAGGGGGGATTCCCCACCGGTTGAGAATCACTTCTGTAGAGGATATGCAACTAACTTTTTTAAACTTGTGTTTTGTCTCAGTAACCTGTCATCTTCCTTTATAATAAACCTAATAAAATACAGTCATGGCGTGAACAAAGAAAACGCGTTTCGTATACTGTATTCAACGTGAATTAAACGATTGAACAGATACAGTGAGGCGTTAGCAATTAGGGGTTCCAGTCGGTTTTGTGCAAACAGACATAATACATTGGAAATTTGAAATTACCGTGGGGATAGCAGATGTTCCATATTCGAACAAGTCGGTCTCCCTGGCCAAGGTGTTAACGACCTTGTTCGAAATCCTGTATATCCACGTGGGAAAAACATCAGCTGCGAGAATCGGCAGTGGTTCGCGCTGCGCTGGTAACTTACGGGAGTATGTGAGCCGGTCGTTCAGAAAGCAATGGCAAACTACTGAACGTAAAACTTGCCTAGTACATCAACAGAAGCTGAAAAATGCTGGTGTTGACTGCAACCTCCTGTAAGGGATATGCAACATTAAAAAAAAAATTCGAATAATACCTGTGACTATGTGTTTTAATTGTTTCCGTTTAAGTTTTATTCATGTATTTACTTCATACGATATATAACTCTGCAGTATGCACCTCACGAGATGCAGCTAAATATGCCAGACAATAAAACGTGCAACTTATTGTTTGTGACTTCTGTATTTAAATTTTCCCTTTCAGCCCAACAACTTTTAATGCTCGTGTGTAACATTTACATTCGCAGGCTGATATGTGCATTTCAGATGACTTGTTAAGTGTCTAAGTTTAGCACACATTTGCCCCAGGAAGAAGACATCCTTTAAGTATTCTCACTATTGTTGACCTGTTTGTTCCAGTAGATCAGAGGTTCCCAAACCACGGTCCGCGGGCCACTTGTGGCCCGCCAGCTGTCAGAAAGTGGCAGGCGAGGCCTCGTTGTTTAATATAATATGTTTTAATAATTTTTGTTTAATGCAGTCGAAGCGCCTCGTCAGTCTGCGATAATTTACTCTGCTCGTGGTTATTATGCTGATATATTATCGAATGCGCCTGTCAAATTCACAACGAAACGTTATGAAGTTCCCATATCCCAGCCTTGTCGAACAGTCAGAATGCGCAAGGTGCCATTTTGTCGTATGTTACAACTGTTTAGCAGAGACGGTAGTATTGTGTTTAAATTAGATTTTTTCAAAGAAAAATTTACCATTAAAGCCTATAAATATGAGTGTGGAAAATCTAACATCAAACAATGGTAAAAAGCGAAAATGTGAAGATGTTGCTTGTCGTGAATTTAACGAATATTGGACGGGGAAATATATGTTTATGCCTAGCCATAGAGGTAAACCAGTTTGCTTAATATGTGGATTTTGTGTTTCTGTTACCACCAAAAGAAATTAATCTGAGACGACACTTCACGACCACACGTTCAGACATAAATGCTCAATATCCGATCAATTAGGAGTTAAGAAAAGATTTCATAGAGAAAGTTCTCTGACCAGGCAGCAGTCATTTTTCACCAAGGCTAACGAACAGAGCTAGAGTGCTGTTGCTGCGTCGTACAAAGTCGCTATTCTGTTGGCTCGCAGAAAGAAGCCGTTTACCGATGCAGAAGAAATAATCAAGCCTTCCCTTAAAATTGCTGCTAGAATCCTTTGCGATAAAAAGTGTGAAACAAAATTTGATCAGATTCCTTTGTCTAATAATACTATGGCAAGGCGTGTTGAAGAATTAACCAACGATGTTCATCGTCTGGGAGCAGCACATATCAAAAATTTTTAATTTTTCTTTCATTGACAGTGGATGAATCCACTGACATTTCTGACACAGCTCAGGCCGCAGTTTTTGTTCGAGCAATAAACGATAATTTTGAAGTCATTGAAGAACTTTTAGGACTTGAATCAATGCATGCAACTACCAAAGGGACTGATCCGTTTGAAACTTTGAATTTGTGTGTAGAGAAAAACAACGTAGAATGGACCAAATTGGACAGTGCATGCAAAGACGGTGCTCCGGATTTGACGGGAAAAAAGTCTGGATGTCTAGCATTATTGGAACAGTTTCTTGGCAGCACTATATTAAAATATCATTGTATCGTTCACCAAGAAGCTCTGTGTGAATCGACTTTAAATCTGAAACATGTCATGGATATTGTTCTGAGATGTGTGAAAAAAATTCGAAGTAAGGCACTGAACAGGTTCAGATAGTTTCTATCAGACCTGAACGAGGAATACGGTGAGCTACTATGACACTGTGATGTCAGATGGCTATCTAAAAGGAAATTTAAGTCACGTTTCTGGGCACTGAAACATAGTGTCTATCTGTTTCTGTCTGGAAAAAATGCATTGCCTACAGAATGGGAATGTCTACTGAACGATGACTGGCTTAATGACCTGGCATTTTTGGTGGACATCACGTCTCATTTAAACTCTTTAAATTCTAGGATCCAGGAAACAAAAATAAACTATTCACAAATCTGTCCGATTGTCACGAAAAATAAACTTGCTAGTTTCGATCGATGACAAAAGGAGACATTCGTCGGCACAAACAGTCAACCCTTTGATGTGTATAGACGGAGGAACAAAAATTCGACGCGTTACAATGTCTACACCGGTAGGCATTTTGTTAACAAGTTGTTGCTCGAGAAACGTACAATGTCGTCATCCATCTATAAGGCGGGAGTCAGCCTTTGAAGTGATAGACGGAATGTCTGGCCAGACGTCGGATGGAGTCTTGTGATGTGGAGAAGGTCTCTAGATCACAGACAGGAGACAATTTCCCAGATGAAAGGGGACACCAGCCAGATGTTCACATTGAGTTGGGAAAAATACAGAGAAAAACAACTTCTCGGCGCCTCTGCGTCTAGACAATTTGGTGACGTCACGCAAGCCCGATATAAAACCAGTTGAAATAAACAAGTTGCGTTAGTCGACCAAGATTTCTGAAGTTTTAAGGATCGGTGCAGTTTCCGAGTTGTGTTCAATGAAAGAAACTATAGTGTCAAATTGTTGATATTTATCGGCGGACATAGATCCAATCTGTGATTGCATAGTTTTAATCAGCAACCGGAATAGGCATATGGTATTCTATTAATCATATCTAACTTAGAGTATGATTAGGAATAGAGTACAGTACTGTGCGGTGATGTAATGTATTATAGGTGTGGTGATAGAATGTTCTATAAGTGCGGTGCTAAAAAGTATCATAGGAGCGTCGGCACTAATAACCTATTGTGTGGCGTTAGCTAGCTTGTGTGATATATCATTTTACTCAGGGAGTTGGGGACAATGTAGTGGGATAATAATTAGAGAGATTGAGGATGGTTGGGAGGGAGGAGGGGAATGTGAAATGGTAGGATCTTCCAGTAGGGCATCTGCTGGGTTTCTACCCGTTCCTTTATTCTTTCCTGGTGTTGCCATGTCTCAGACCATGTGATGAGCTATTTGGCCATATGACAGAGATCGGATCTCTGTTGTAGATCTGAGTGCTGTTATTGGCCTACAATCACCTAATTACGGCCAGGATTGAATTGCTCTCACCATAGTATTCTCTACTCAACAGGTTCCATGTAGGTGTGCTATGATATTCAACAGTGAAGCTAGAACACAGTTTAGAAGATGATGGCTCAGGATTTGAAGACAGAAGTTGCTGAGAGGCCTCTACATTGAGCTTATACCCAAGTTGGTCTGCGGGAACCTGGCTTCTGCTGAGCAGGACATGCTGATGATACTTATGTTTAGCAAGTGATAGTTTTATCACTGAACAGTCAGAACATTATATATATATATATATATATATATATATATATATATATATATATATATATATATATATATATATATATATTCCATTCCATTCCATTGGCACCTTGCCGTCTTGACAGACGATAGTTTGTGCTTTAAAAAGGCATAATAACTTTTAACTATGGCGGTAGCGAGTGTGACTGATAAGGCCAATTTGCGCTGTAAATGTCCGTTCACAGTGGGTGCATCTGAACACGTGGTAATTTCCACCATCATGCACCATCTTACGTCTCAAACGCTTGGTGTGTGACTTTTCTGCAATAATTATCTCCTTTGACTTTATTCCATTTCTGATATTTGCCCTCCATGAAACACGTTCAGCGGCGACTTGCTCCCAATGTGCATTATCAATGCCTGTATCAATCATGTCCCGCTTACACACATCTTTGTATCGTAGTAGAGGCCGACCCTGAGATCTCTTACCCATCTGTAATTCACCAAAAAAGATATCCTTTGGTATTCTACCATCATCCATCCTCCTAAGATGTCCTATCCATTTAAGTCTACGAAGACTGAGCATGGAATAAACTGTCACACAACCTGATCTTTCCAATACTTCAGTATTTGTGATTTTGTCTTGCCACTTAATACCAAGAATTCTTCGCAGACACCGCATATGAAAGCTGTTTAAATTGTTCTCTTGGTGTGAGTAAGTTGTCCAGGTTTCACTGCCATAGAGAAGAGTACTAAGGACACAGGCTTGATAGACAAGGACTTTTGTTTTGGCAGTAAGCTTCCTGTTCTCCCAGACTCTTTTTCTTAACCTGTTCATTGTTGTTGCTGCCTTACCAATCCGGATGTTGATTTCCTGATCTAGGGATAATTTGCTATTTACCACTGATCCTAGATATGTAAAATGGTCTACTATCTCTAGTTCGGCGTCGTCAATAAAGATTGATGGTACCCCATGTGCACCTTGTGACATAATCTGTGTCTTCTTTTTGCTAATTGTTAAACCAAATTCAGAATAAGCATTGGAGAATGCAGATAGTAGACATTGCAATTCTTCCTCAGAGTGGGTCGTAACTGCATCATCATCTGCAAAACGCAACTCTCTGATCAGTACCCTCCTAATTTTGGTCTTAGCCTTCAATCTCTGAGCATTGTAGAGGCCGCCATCTGAGCGTGAGTGAATGTATATACCACCATCCTGATCACGAAATGCATATTTCAGTAGAAGCGAAAAGTATATTCCAAAGAGGGTGGGGGCTAGTACACAACCTTGCTTAACTCCACTCTTGATTTCAAATTCTTCAGAAGTTGCACCATCAAACTTGATTATACCCTTCATGCCTGTGTGGAACGATTCCACAATGGACAGAAGAGTTGGTGGGCAGCCAATCTTCTTTAGTGCCTTGAACAGACCCTCACGACTGACCAAATCAAATGCCTTTGTGAGGTCGATGAAGGCAATAAACAGTGGTTGATTCTGTTCACGGCATTTCTCTTGCATTTGTCGCAATGAGAATATCATATCAGTGGTAGACCGGTTCTGTCGAAAGCCACACTGTGATTCGGGGTAGACTTGATCTCCTAGGACTTGAAGTCTGCGCAGAACAATTCTGGCAAATACTTTTCCAACAATACACAGAAGTGAGATACCCCTATAGTTGTTGCAGTCGCTCCGATCGCCCTTGTTCTTCTACAGTGTTATGATGCTTGAATCTTTGAAATCCTGTGGGACTTGTCCTTCACGCCAGCATAGCTCTATTAGCTGGTGGATCTGTATAGTGAGTGTGTCTTGCCCACTCCTGATAACCTCTATTGGAATCCCATCCTTACCTGGAGCCTTGCCAGATGCAAGTTCATTTATAGCACACTTAACTTCTGTTATGGTGGGAAGTGTGTCCAGGTGGTCAAGAGTTGGTAGAGCCTCTATGGCGTTGAGGGCATCATCCGCTAGTTTGGTCTCACTTGAGTAAAGCTCCAAATAGTGCTCTACCCATCTGTCCATCTGCCGTTTCTTGTCAGTGATGATTTCTCCAGTCAAGGTTTTCAATGGTGCACTTCTTTTGATCACTGGACCACAGGCTTTCTTTATTCCTTCATACATGCTTCTTATGTCTCCCTTATCACTTGCGATTTGAATGGACTCACATAACTTGATCCAATAATCATTTGCACACTGCCTGGCAGCCTTTTGCACATCCTTCCTAGCTTGCCTTAGCTCACTCAGAGTGTTACGCGTTGGTCTTTCCTTGTTTCTTAAGAGAGCTTTCTTCTTCTTATCAATCAAGGGCTGCAGAGTCTCGCTGTTGGCCGCAAACCAGTCCTGCCTCTTATGATCCACAGTGCCGTAAACCCCTACGGCAGTTTTATAAAGAGTTTCCTTAATTTGACCCCACTTTTCATTTACTGTACAATTTTCTGGTGTATCAGTGAAAGCGTCTTCAAGTTGCAGTTGAAACTGAAAGCACTTTTCAGGATCGTGAGTGTTAATAATATTAATCCTGGGGCTAGATTTGTGTTTAGCTGTGTAGATTCTCTTTGGTCTCAGTCTAACCCTTGCAACAACCAAAGAATGATCCGTATCACAGTCAGCACTGTGGTAACTACGAGTCAATGATATATGGTTCAGATGTTGTCTCCGTGTGATGATGAAGTCCAGCTGGTGCCAATGGCCGGATCTTGGATGTTTCCATGTGACCTTATGCATCTCTTTTGTTTTAAAAAAAGAGTTTGTAATACATAGGTCATTACTGGTGCAATGCTCCAGCAGCCTTTGCCCATTTTCATTCATGCGACCGATGTTGTATTTTCCAAGGCACACTGGCCATGAACTCGAGTCCTTGCCCACACGAGCGTTGAAATCACCGAGCATATAAATGTAGTCAGATTTTGGAACTGCCTTGATCACGGAGTCTAACTCCTCATAGAACAAATCCTTCACATCATCAGAGGAATCAAGTGTCGGTGCATATGCAGTAATAATGGTGGCAAATCCACAAGAGGTTGCCAAGCGCAGGGACAATAGTCTTTCATTTCCTCCTGCTGGAATTTCAATCATTCCCAGTAGCGAATTCTTCACTGCAAAGCCCACACCGTGTTGCCTTTTTTCTGCCTGCCCTCTACCCTTCCAGAAAAAGGTGTAGTTGTTTTCCCTGAGTGACCCTTCCTCAGCGAGGCGAGTCTCCTGCAGGCCAGCAATATCAATGTTAAGACGATTGAGTTCGGCATCAATCACAGCCGTTTTTCTCACATCGTCAATATTGGTCAAGTCAGTGGAAAATCCTGGACACATGGTTCTCACGTTCCAGGTTGCAAGCCGTAGCTTGAGGTTTCTATTTTTATTTTTGTTTGTACCTGGTGCATTGGTTTTACAGCCTGCGAATCAGATTTTGTCCTAGCCCCAAGCACCCATTGAAGCAGGCAGGCTGTGGCGGATCAGCACCCAATTGGCTGGGGGCTGCCCAGCTTGAGGCGGGCGGTAGCTGATCAGTGACACCTATAGGTGTCTCCCACCGTCAGAGGCAACGCGTGGCGCCCCATGTCTACGCCAACTGACAAGGACTTATAACCCGTAACAGTTGCCTCTCGCTTTGATTCCGAGACCAGTTAAGACCAGGGATGGAGTTATTGCCTCTCCATAGCACAAAGCCTGGGCTAAAATATAGAGATCATGTGTTGCCCATGCAGCATGATCCCTCTCTCGGCCTGCCTAGTTCACTCCAGAGGAAAGGTAACACCCCTACATCTGGAACAAGACAAGCTGCAGAAGCTGCCGGATCAGCAAAGCAATGCTTTAACTGTCCGCCTGTCGGAGCTTCGATCCTAGACCAGTCGCCAACCAAGGCTTAGGGCCTGGTCTGCCCTGCCATGACAATTTTGTCTTTAGCTTGCATTTCCTCGCACCAGGGTAAGGCTTGTACCCTCCCAATTGCGCTCTTCCGCCCGAAGCCGTTGGCACAATGTGGGGTGTCGGGTTTGGTAAGCGCCGCCCAACGTTCGGCGCTAACAGAAACCAGGTAGTACCGTCTACTGTTATACGGTAGCTCAGTCATATCTGACTAAGACCTGACTGCTCTTATTATATATATATATATATATATATATATATATATATATATATATATATATATATATATATATACAACACTGATACCAGGAACATTTATATAAAGTTATAGAAATACCTGGAACATTCAGATTGTGGTGTTAATATGGGGAATCTTTACAACCAGTGACACTAGATCAATTAAGATTTCCCAAGTAACAGAGACAATAGTGTTAGAATTCTCTGAGTAACAAACAGTTAATAACAGAGGAAATTCATAGTGTGAATTAGATTGAAGACTCTCAATAGACAGTGTTTGTCATGGATGTCCAAACATCTGGATGCCTCGAGAGATAGCGGAGAAACTCTTCACGTGACCGGAGAAGCATCACCTCGGAGAGGTTGTTTGTCTGGACTACATGGTGCTAGTGTGTTCTCAGCACAGTGATGATAATAACTATACTCCTGAACACTGATCTGAGTCTATATACACCTTAGAATATACGTCACACACTCTACACATTATACACACACACACACACACACACTTCTCCTACATATACTCTTTGCTTTAATAAATTTCTTGTTTTTATTTGTTGAAGCTAGAGTTGTCAAGTATGTTATGTTGGGGAAGACTGAGAGGGGGCATGATCCAGGGGTGAGTAAGAGTGAGAAGAAGGTGTCTTCAGATTGAGGGAGTGTTGTGGGCGGAGTTTGCTGGATATCTCCAGGATAGTGATATTGAATTAAAATAAATGTGGGTGTTGATTCCCCTCACTCCAGGGACGACACTAAAATAGTAAAGAAGAACAAATAACTACTACGACATTCTTTACTGACGACACCGATGACATCCCTTCATTTAAAATGAGACTACGACAGTTTATCGGACAGCTGACTGAAGGGACATTAGAGGTGTTTCCAACATGTTGTGTAAAAGAAATTTGACATGTAACAGTTCAAAGTAAAAGTTGAAAGTCTTCTGGATATCTTTCTGTCGAGATTTCAAGAGTTCACAATAGAGGAGGATAATGTTGCCCTCTTCATAAATCCGTTCGTATTTCCTATTGCCAAGCTCTGTCAATTACAGTAAAACCTTCAGCATGAACTAATTGATTTAAAATGCAATTCTGCACAGAGATGTAAATTTCTGGAGCTGCCTGCTTCACCTTCAGCTGATCATATGATTTCATTCTGGTGACTATTGCCTGTCGAACTATTTGGACACTTGCGTTCATTCGCCCAGAGATACGTTTGTCGTTTTGATTCGACTTACAGATGTTAGCAGGCATTTTCCCCAATGACCGTTATAAAAAAAAAAACAAGCAACATTCCAGACTCACCGACAGTAACCTAGCTGCGCTTATGACTTTGGGCACGACATATTTGTGCCCAGACATTGATAAACTGACATCTGAACTTAAGTAACTGGTTACGAAGAACAGTAACAATTGTAAATTAATTACATTAATAGCGATTTTCGAAACTGATTAAACATTTATTGTTAAATGAAATTCTGACTGTAGACCAAAAAAATGATTGCAGTGTATTACTGACACTGACTGCCTTTAAAGTGTTACAATTTTGTTGACCAAAGTTAAGAAAGGTAAGAATGATATTGCGCGACTTTTACAATTTTATAACATTGTGGCCCGCTTAACTACCGAAAAAAGTAGATATGGATTGTTAACCACTGCAGTAGATGAATTCTCAACTGACCATTGACACCTTGCCGTCTTGACAGACGATAGTTTGTGCTTTAAAAAGGCATAATAACTTTTAACTATGGCGGTAGCGAGTGTGACTGATAAGGCCAATTTGCGCTGTAAATGTCCGTTCACAGTGGGTGCATCTGAACACGTGGTCATTTCCACCATCATGCACCATCTTACGTCTCAAACGCTTGGTGTGTGACTTTTCTGCAATAATTTTCTCCTTTGACTTTATTCCGCTTCTGGTATTTGCCCTCCATGCAACACGTTCAGCGGCGACGTGCTCCCAATGTGCATTATCAATGCCTGTATCAATCATGTCCCGCTTACACACATCTTTGTATCGTAGTAGAGGCCGACCCTGAGATCTCTTACCCATCTGTAATTCACCAAAAAAGATATCCTTTGGTATTCTACCATCATCCATCCTCCTAAGATGTCCTATCCATCTAAGTCTACGAAGACTGAGCATGGAATAAACTGTCACACAACCTGATCTTTCCAATACTTCAGTATTTGTGATTTTCTCTTGCCACTTAATACCAAGAATTCTTCGCAAACACCGCATATGAAAGCTGTTTAAATTGTTCTCTTGGTGTGAGTAAGTTGTCCAGGTTTCACTGCCATAGAGAAGAGTACTAAGGACACAGGCTTGATAGACAAGGACATTTGTTTTGGCAGTAAGCTTCCTGTTCTCCCAGACTCTTTTTCTTAACCTGTTCATTGTTGTTGCTGCCTTACCAATCCGGATGTTGATTTCCTGATCTAGGGATAATTTGCTATTTTCCACTGATCCTAGATATGTAAAATGGTCTACAATCTCTAGTTCGGCGTCGTCAATAAAGATTGATGGGTACCCCATGTGCACCTTGTGACATAATCTGTGTCTTCTTTTTGCTAATTGTTAAACCAAATTCAGAACAAGCATTGGAGAATGCAAATAGTAGACATTGCAATTCTTCTTCAGAGTGGGTCGTAACTGCAGCATCATCTGCAAAAAGCAACTCTCTGATCAGTACCCTCCTAATTTTGGTCTTAGCCTTCAATCTCTGAGCATTGTAGAGGCCGCCATCTGAGCGTGAGTGAATGTATATACCACCATCCTGATCACGAAATGCATATTTCAGTAGAAGTGAAAAGTATATTCCAAAGAGGGTGGGAGCTAGTACACAACCTTGTTTAACCCCACTCTTGATTTCAAATTCTTCAGAAGTTGCACCATCAAACTTGATTATACCCTTCATGCCTGTGTGGAACGATTCCACAATGGACAGAAGAGTTGGTGGGCAGCCAATCTTCTTTAGTGCCTTGAACAGACCCTCACGACTGACCAAATCAAATGCCTTTGTGAGGTCGATGAAGGCAATAAACAGTGGTTGATTCTGTTCACGGCATTTTTCTTGCATTTGTCGCAATGAGAATATCATATCAGTGGTAGACCGGTTCTGTCGAAAGCCACACTGTGATTCGGGGTAGACTTGATCTCCTAGGACTTGAAGTCTGCGCAGAACAATTCTGGCAAATACTTTTCCAACAATACACAGAAGTGAGATACCCCTATAGTTGTTGCAGTCGCTCCGATCGCCCTTGTTCTTGTACAGTGTTATGATGCTTGAATCTTTGAAATCCTGTGGAACTTGTCCTTCACGCCAGCATAGCTCTATTAGCTGGTGGATCTGTATAATGAGTGTGTCTTGCCCACTCCTGATAACCTCTATTGGAATCCCATCCTTACCTGGAGCCTTGCCAGATGCAAGTTCATTTATAGCACACTTAACTTCTGTTATGGTGGGAAGTGTGTCCAGGTGGTCAAGAGTTGGTAGAGCCTCTATGGCGTTGAGGGCATCATCCGCTAGTTTGGTCTCACTTGAGTAAAGCTCCAAATAGTGCTCTACCCATCTGTCCATCTGCCGTTTCTTGTCAGTGATGATTTCTCCAGTCAAGGTTTTCAATGGTGCACTTCTTTTGATCACTGGACCACAGGCTTTCTTTATTCCTTCATACATGCTTCTTATGTCTCCCTTATCACTTGCGATTTGAATGGACTCACATAACTTGATCCAATAATCATTTGCACACTGCCTGGCAGCCTTTTGCACATCCTTCCTAGCTTGCCTTAGCTCACTCAGAGTGTTACGCGTTGGTCTTTCCTTGTTTCTTAAGAGAGCTTTCTTCTTCTTATCAATCAAGGGCTGCAGAGCCTCGCTGTTGGCCGCAAACCAGTCCTGCCTCTTATGATCCACAGTGCCGTAAACCCCTACGGCAGTTTTATAAAGAGTTTCCTTAATTTGACTCCACTTTTCATTTACTGTACAATTTTCTGGTGTATCAGTGAAAGCGTCTTCAAGTTGCTGTTGAAACTGAAAGCACTTCTCAGGATCATGAGTGTTAATAATATTAATCCTGGGGCTAGATTTGTGTTTAGCTGTGTAGATTCTCTTTGGTCTCAGTCTAACCCTTGCAACAACCAAAGAATGATCCGTATCACAGTCAGCACTGTGGTAACTACGAGTCAATGATATATGGTTCAGATGTTGTCTCCGTGTGATGATGAAGTCCAGCTGTGCCAATGGCCGGATCTTGGATGTTTCCATGTGACCTTATGCATCTCTTTTGTTTTAAAAAAAGAGTTTGTAATACATAGGTCATTACTGGTGCAATGCTCCAGCAGCCTTTGCCCATTTTCATTCATGCGACCGATGTTGTATTTTCCAAGGCACACTGGCCATGAACTCGAGTCCTTGCCCACACGAGCATTGAAATCACCGAGCATATAAATGTAGTCAGATTTTGGAACTGCCTTGATCACGGAGTCTAACTCCTCATAGAACAAATCCTTCACATCATCAGAGGAATCGAGTGTCGGTGCATATGCAGTAATAATGGTGGCAAATCCACAAGAGGTTGCCAAGCGCAGGGACAATAGTCTTTCATTTCCTCCTGCTGGAATTTCAATCATTCCCAGTAGCGAATTCTTCACTGCAAAGCCCACACCGTGTTGCCTTTTTTCTGCCTGCCCTCTACCCTTCCAGAAAAAGGTGTAGTTGTTTTCCCTGAGTGACCCTTCCTCAGCGAGGCGAGTCTTCTGCAGGCCAGCAATATCAATGTTAAGACGATTGAGTTCGGCATCAATCACAGCCGTTTTTCTCACATCGTCAATATTGGTCAAGTCAGTGGAAAATCCTGGACACATGGTTCTCACGTTCCAGGTTGCAAGCCGTAGCTTGAGGTTTCTATTTTTATTTTTGTTTGTACCTGGTGCATTGGTTTTACAGCCTGCGAATCAGATTTTGTCCTAGCCCCAAGCACCCATTGAAGCAGGCAGGCTGTGGCGGATCAGCACCCAATTGGCTGGGGGCTGCCCAGCTTGAGGCGGGCGGTAGATGATCAGTGACACCTATAGGTCTCTCCCACCGTCAGAGGCAACGCGTGGCGCCCCAAGTCTACGCCAACTGACAAGGACTTATAACCCGTAACAGTTGCCTCTCGCTTTGATTCCGAGACCAGTTAAGACCAGGGATGGAGTTATTGCCTCTCCATAGCACAAAGCCTGGGCTAAAATATAGAGATCATGTGTTGCCCATGCAGCATGATCCCTCTCTCGGCCTGCCTAGTTCACTCCAGAGGAAAGGTAACACCCCTACATCTGGAACAAGACAAGCTGCAGAAGCTGCCGGATCAGCAAAGCAATGCTCTAACTGTCCGCCTGTCGGAGCTTCGATCCTAGACCAGTCGCCAACCAAGGCTTAGGGCCTGGTCTGCCCTGCCATGACAATTTTGTCTTTAGCTTGCATTTCCTCGCACCAGGGTAAGGCTTGTACCCTCCCAATTGCGCTCTTCCGCCCGAAGCCGTTGGCACAATGTGGGGTGTCGAGTTTGGTAAGCGCCGCCCAACGTTCGGCGCTAACAGAAACCAGATAGTGAAAAGGAGACGAAAGAGGAGGTGGTGGAGAAGGAGGGGGGGGGGGGCTATTCTATAGGAATAGGAGAGAAAGAAAGAGAAAAAGAAGAAGTGAATGAAGAAAAAGCAGGTGGAGGGGAGGCGAGAGGAAAGGACAGAAGGAATTATGTAACGGGAGGAACGACTGAAAGGTGGGTGGGTAGAAGAGACGGAAAGGCGGTATGTAAGTAGGATAGACAGGCAGACGGGGAGAAAGGTAGGAAGGAAATACATAAAGACATGAAATTGGGTAAGAAGGAAAGACAAACAGACAGGAAGTAGGTAAGAAAAGGGGAAATGTGTAAAGGAAGGAAAGACGTGAAGAAATGGAGGAAGGGTAACAGAAAGGTGAACAAGAAAGATGAAGGAAAACAAAGAAAGAAGTGAAAAAGAAGAATGTTATGTGTTTCCAGCTATAAAGAAGCATTCCAGAAGTGAAGAGCTGAAGAATTTACTTTGATCCTTGGTTCATCTCATCTCATCTCATCATGTTCCTCCTGTACCTTGCAGTGTCGAGGTGAAGTATAAACAACGGGAAAGTGCCCATTTATGGGCTTCGTGTATCGAATTTCCCATGGATTTTGCTATTCCCTCTGTCCATCGTTTACGTGGTCGGCCTCTTCCTCTACTTCCATCTGGTCTGTATATCATTGCTTGTTGTGGTATACAGTTAGTTGGTCCTTGGTTATCCCATTGAATATTCACGTATGGTGATGTGCTTGATACAGGCTAGGTGAAGGACACTTTTGCATGCTTTCCTTTTCCAGGCAAGAACTTGTCCGGACATGCCGACAGCTTCAGCTGGAGCAGAGCAAACGTAAGGCTATAGAAGAACTCAAGGCGCCACAGCCGCACAGATACCTCACATTAAAGGTGAGTATGCGTGTAGTCCCAAAAAGACCTATCTGTGGACGGGGGTAGATGATCACCATACTTTAACCTCGTAAACGACTTCAGGTATTTCAATGACTCGTTCAGGCTGTTTATTTTTGAAATTATAATAGAGTGCCTATCACAAGAGTGCCTATTGTCGTGTCCTCCTTTACAGTGTCGTCCCTGGAGTGAAGAGAGCCGACACCCACATTATAATATTTTTTCCCTCTCAATATTCTGGAGAATCCACCAGCTTCCGTCCAACACACTCCATCAGCCTATGGACACCTTTTCCTATCACTCTCTCACTGTCGTACTATGCCCCCTTCTCATACTTCCCCAACGCAACATACTCAACAACTCTTGCTTCTAGAAATTAATACAGAGTAATTTATTAAAATAAAAGTGTAACGTATATGAGACGTGTATGTGAAGAAAATGTGTGACGTGTTCTATAAAGTGTGTAGACTCTGACTCTCAGACAGCAACCCAGTCAGCTGATCCCAGCAAAGATAGACCACAGCACGTTACGTCAGAACATGTACTTCTCACCCGTTGCCGAAACCATCTTGCCGGATACTGCTTTGCCTCTGTAGACCTCTGGTAATCCAATTTCATGAACATCCGAAATAGACACCGGTGGTATTAACAGTTAATCATGGACCGGTTGCACTCTACACAATGTCCGTTCCTAACGTTCCTTAACAAACTGCACAAGTCTTTTGTAGTGTGTACGCAGTTAGTTAGTTAGTTAGTTAGTCGACAGATCATCCTCGTTGCACATCGAACCATTCAGTCCATAAGTGCTAATTTCTAATGTTAATTGTTGCTGTACTAACACTAGGTACTCTTAGCCGGTTCTCGGTTCGTTACTACTGTCTAATGCTGTGTGGTGCATCAGTATGCATCACTCTCTTTGATGAATCAATTTCCTTCTAGCGTAAGTTACGTTCTGTATGCAACTCTAGTGACTCTTGAACTGGTGTTCTTCCTAATGGGACTGGATTCTTTCCCAAAAACTTGTTGAGTTTCCTTGGATCTGGTAGGGAACCTAGGATAGAAACAACACATCTGGTGATAGTACTAGTCACTGATCCTTTCGGCTGAGTGTAAGCCTATCACCTTGCTTAATGATCTTTAGCTAACTAGAATTAGTCATAGAGCAGATTAGCTACCCACCTAGAGCCGAATCAGGCTATGACAAAGGAAAAATCAGCAAACAGAATGCGGAACCCCGCCCACCAGGGACACCTACGGGAAGATCCCAATTATCCCTCATTACTCAATTCTCAACTAGTAAAGCTTATCAGCACTTCACTAATCTATTCTAGCTAACAGAGCCACGTATCACTTCACTACTCTAGCTAGTTTCCACTAACCGTGCTAATCATCACACTATAGTTTAACAAGGCCACAGTCTATATTAATTATAACGAATATATATATAATAGGTTATACCTTACGGCACTGCAGTTTACACTAAATTACATCTAATGGTAGCCATACAGGCTCGTGTAAACTAAATCAAATATCTCCTTCACACGTTAGATGTTCTAACTGCTGCAGTGACAAGCATGTCTGCCTAGATCCACATTTTCAAGTTTTCCCAGTTGGTCCCAACTCGGGTTTTTATGGCAACTCCTAAAGTTGGCCACGTGACGTTATCCTTTATTCCCCCACACAGGTGGCACAGTGGCAGATCATCCCTTGTCAGGAAACTATTTTCCTGGCTTAAGTCCTGTCAAAGTTGTCAGTAATAGTTTAGATTCTCAAAACAAGCCAGCGAGTTTCTGTCGAGTTACAACAAAGAGTTGCAAATAACCCCGTCAATCCTCTCGATGTGCCGGAAACCAAGAATTGACAGATGCACTGTTTTCTCCCTAGTCGGGCACTTCCGACCTGTTGATAAACTGTCAATCTTCTGTTCCGTGGTGACAATCCCAGCAGCCATTTCCGTCTGATGTCCGGCAGTATAGATGACAAACGGAACCATTCCATATCCTAAGCCGACAATCATATGTGATTCTAACTGTTAATGAACTGCCAACTCGATGTATCCATTCCTTCTCACTCACCACCAAATGTGTTTATGGGCTGACACGATGTAACCTGTGCAGCTGTGTTTACTCTGTTAGTAAAAATAGTTGTCGCTGGCAGATCGTCCGCTTAATCCGAAAATCCTCTATAATAATCAACCTGTTAAACACACGGTTTTATTTTGTGACACCTATTCACACAAAAAAGCTCTTATCTGCGAGTGGGCTTCAAATGAAAACCTTAAAAGTGTGATATAAATTATAATAGACGTGCAATTGTCTTGTAGCCTGTCAATATTGTTGTTAAGGATGTTAAGAGTGTTAAGCAAGTGACATCACGGTGCAGATGAACACGGTGACGTCATAAGGACCGTTTAAAGATGGGCGCCCCATTTTTGACATGCACCAAAGAGGAGCAGCGTTCTATTATCCGATTTTGATTACTGAACGGGTGAAACCTATAGACATTCATCGATAAATGAAGGTCTAGTATGGTGACGCATGCCTGTCAGTCCAGCAAGTGTTTCAGTAGAGTAGGAAGTGTCAAACGGCGTGATTTCTGTGACAGACTGTTCACGAGTGGGTCAGGTACACCGAGTAGTGATAAAGAGAACGTTTTCTTACAGGAATCCAATGTCTGTATCGGCGCTGGAGGACTTGCATTGAACTCGGTGGTGACTACACCAAGAAAATGATACATTTATTCTTTACTTTCTTCTCAGAATATATGTATTTACAAAAACACAATTTTAAGGTTTTCATTTGAAGACGCCTCGATCTTGCCAGTAAAATGTGATCTGTTCTTACTCCAAAGTTCAGTAGAAAAAATTGTACTATTTTTCATACACAATGCAAGCCCTGTTCACTACTTCTGGATTTTAATCAATTTTTTTAAGTGTTTAAGTTAATTTTAGGTATTGAATTTGTGTGCATGTCTTTCACGATATTATGGTATTTGTAACGTATATTCTCCATTCTTCAAAGGGTTATGTAGTCATATGCTTCCCTACATCGCGTTGTTTGCAACTAACTTGTATTATTTCTATAGACGGATTCCATCCAAGGTAATGGATCTACCCGTTGTTGGGTTGTTATTCCTCACAGTTTTGCCAGGGAACTGCCCTGAGATTTATAATGTCCACAGCTTGCACAAAGACCTCCTGTTTTTCTCCGATAATCTAGAACTGTGGTTCTCAACCTTTTTTGGTCCATGCACCACTTCACCATATGTTCAGAATGTCATCCCCCCCCCCCCCTTTCGTATTTCCTCCCCATAAATCGCCCCACCCCCCGCTCCTACAAACTAAATGTAAAAATGGAAGCTAAATTTAGTAACACATACTAGAACAAGTCTAGACGTGTACATAAAACGTGATTTGCGGGTGTACTTACGTTATAAAACGAATTTCAGAAGGGCGAGAAGTACAGAACCGTAAAGTATGGAGGGGAAAAAAACAACATCAAGTAATCGGTTCTTCTATTAACGCTACCTTGAAATAAACGTAACCCCCCCCCCCTCCCTCTCCCCCCAGAATCCCTAAAATTCCCCACAGGAGGGAATTCCCCACCGGTTGAGAACCACTGTTCGAGAAGGCTATATATCCTATATGAGCCAAGTCTACGTCAGTTATGACTGGCCTACCGTATGACAGTAAATGGTACTACCTGCTTTCTGTTAGTGCAGAATGTTGGGCTTTGCTCACCAAATCTGACAACCCACATTGTGCCAAAGGCGGAGGAACGTAATTGGGAGGGTACAAGCCTTACCCTAGTGCGAGAAAATTCAACCTAAAGACTATAAATTATGGTAGGACAGACCAAGCCCTAAGCCTTGGTCTGCAACTGGTCTAGGTGGAAGCTCCGACAGGCAAACATTTAGAGCAGTGGTTCTCAACCGGTGGGGAATTCCCCCCTAAGGGGGAATTTTGGGGTTTCCAGGGGGGAAATGAAGATTATTTCAAGATCGCGTTAATACAAGAACCGATTACTTGATATTGTTTTTCCCTTCATACTTTACGGTTCTGTACGTATCACCCTTCTGAAATTCATTTTATAACGTAAGTAGATCCGCAAATCACGTTTTATGTAGATGTCTAGACTTGTTTTAGTATGTGCTATTAAATTTAGCTTCAATTATTACGTATACTGTGTATGGGCAGGGGGGAATTTTTAGGGAGGAAATACGAAAGGGGGGGGGGGGGAATGACGTTCTAAAAAATATGGTGAGGGGGGAATGACGTCCTAAAAATATGGTGAAGGGGGGAACGGGCCAAAAAAGGTTGAGAACCACTGATTTAGAGCATTGCTCTGCTGATCCGGCATATTCTGAAACTTGTCTTTCTATAGACGTATTGGTGCTACCTTTCCTCTGGAGTAAACTAGGCAGTCCGAGAGGGATCAAGCTGCATGGGCAACACGTGGTCTCTAAACTCAGACCAGGCTTTGTGCTATGGAGAGGTATACCTCAATTTTACAAACTATCGTCTGTCAAGGCCGCAAGGTGCCAATCAAGTGTTCAGTCTTCCTATCTCATTATCCAAGAGATTAGGGGAGCGTCGGATATTATTAGAAAATGGTACTTAGAACAACCGCCAGCCCTATGTTGGAATGGAACCAGAGATCGTCTGAGCTTGAGGCGGACATCGTCATCTGTCAGCTATAACACTCCCCTCTTTCCACGCCTTCCTCCCGTTTTAGTTTGACTGTTCTTGGTCATGTATTCTAGTGCTGTCAACTTAACTATCAGAGACTGAATAAGAAATGATGTTATCAGACAGGAGGAGCGGCTGGCCGAGAGGCTAGAACACCGGACTCTCATTCGGGAGGCCCGGGTTCGATCCCTCGGTAAGGTGTCGGATTTTTTTCTGTCGGGGGCAAAAAGAAAATCCTAACCTGCACAGTTCGCGGCGACTGCACTAGCCAGGCGGCCTTTATTCCTCAGGCTCAAAGACCCCTCTGCCATATACCGCAAGGTACTATATTGGCAGTAAATGACAGTTTTGACAGTTAACAGACAGACAGTGGGATCAACATCTTGTGCCACGTATATTGAAAGGCAGAAGATCAAATGGTTTGTACATATCGTTAGAATGCAACACCATCAACTACCAGAACCGGTTCTACATAAAGAAGATCTGTTTCGAGAGCAAAGAGGACGCCAGAGAAGAAAAAGGATTTACGACATCAAAGACATTGTACAATAGCAACGAATGTCACAATCTAATGCGGGACGCAGAGGTGTTTCCAAGGCACCAGGGCCGGGTTATATACTGGCCAAGACCTATTGACGCGTCCTCGTCGAGCGTCCTGGGCAACAGGTCCCTTCGGGGTCCTGGCTAAAGTCAATAGGATCGCCGATTCCTCCGAAGTCGGAGAGTGTCTGCCTGTACGGCGAGGAACCACCAGTCTGCACACCAATAAGCCAGACATGGGACAACGGATACTCACGCAAAACTCAGGTCCTGTATGACATCACACTGATGTTGGACAATAGGATGCATTCATCCGACATACAGGACTTCGCGTTGGAGCTCAAGCCAACGAACACAAGCAAGCAAGCAAGCACAGTCTAATGCCTCCCATCGGGTGCTGGAGTGCCATTTATTCCTCCCCACGACACTTGACGGCAAAAGTGGAAGATGATGATGATGATGATGATGATGATGATGATGATGATGATGATGATGATGATGATGATGATGATGATGATGATGATGATGATGATGATGATGATGATATTATATTCCAGCAGTTGCGGTTTTTTTTTTGTCTTCGCATGCCTTGCACTGTAGTAAATAATGCGTCTGTCGTAAGGTATCCTTTTCCCCCCGTCGGGATCAGTGGTTATTTGTCCATTTACAACTATTCCTTCTTTTCAACAACAAAGTGCAGGGATCCATCGCAGTACGAGCAGATTGTAAAGATCCACAAACTCCAACGACTTCTCATTGTGAAATACCAAGAAAATGCGACAAAGGAAAATGCCATTATGGCCAGAGACATACAGATTCAACAGGTACTTCAAAATCTTCGTCTTCCTTCTTCTTCTTCTGTGTTCATCCAGAGTTTTTTCTGATGTGATTGCGTTGTGCCTGTTTACAGCAGAGCTGCGTTCTAGCGCCGTTAGTCCGACACATCCGACTTCTGCTGGCATTTGTTGACTGGGTTAACCTTCCCGGATCTTCGTCTTCCTCTTATTTTCCTCCTCCTTCCCCTTTACCTTCCTCTCTACCCCCCTCACTTCCCCACTCATTATTATTATTATTATTATTATTATTATTATTATTATTATTATTATTATTATTATTATTATCCAACCCCCCCCCCTTTTCTTCTTCTTCTTCTTCTTCTTCTTCTTCTTCTTCTTCTTCTTCTTCTTCTTCTTCTTCTTCTTCTTCTTCTTCTTCTTTCTTCTTCCTCTTCCTCTTCTTCTTCTTCTTCTTCTTCTTCTTCTTCTTCTTCTTCTTCTTCTTGTTATTATTATTATTATTGTTATTATTATTATTATTATTATAATTGTTATTATTATTCTCCTTCCTCCTCCTCTTCTTCTTCTTCTTCTTATTATTATTATTATTATTACTATTATTATTATTATTATTATTATCCCCTCTTCTTATTCTGTTATTAATTTTATTATTATTATTCTTATCCTTCTTCCCCCTCTCCCCTCCCACTCCTCCGTCTTCTTATTCTTTTATATTTGGGCGACCCCCACCCCACCCCCTACTCTTTCTTCTTCTTCAGCTGCTGGAACCTGATGTGGAGCAGACATCGGCGAGCATAACCAGCCACACCTCTATCGTTTAATATTCTGATGAAATTGATATTTGCTTATGTTATCATTTGTAACCCAGCTCTTACAGCAGTCCCAAAATATCTGTCTCTGTCTTTCTCTGCCTCTTGCTTGATATTTTCCCGCATCATGCTATATCCTCCATTCCACCTTTTCTGTAAATATGTCTCATCAATTTAATTTGTCTTTTCTCCTTTTGCAACGTCTCGCGTATAGACAGAGTGACCTCTACTAGGGTGACGTTACAGGCAGAGTTTTCGCCTCAAGTTAGTTGCACATATTTTACAGGACGTCGCAGTCACCCCCAGTATGTTTTGCCTGTTCATGATTTCTTTGAAAATATACATTCAGTAGTGTGCCATTGCCGGTCTCTCTGGCCGAGGGGGTTACACGACTTCACCTCGAGAGATGAGCTTACGAGGTAAGATGAGCTTTAGATAGGTAAGATGATAGCTTTAGATAGGTAAGATGAGGTTTAGATGAGCTTACGAGGTGTTCACCTCGAGAGATGAGCTTACAGTAAGAGTGTTCACCTCGAGAGATGAGCTTACAGTTAGAATGTTCACCCCTAGAGATAAGCTTACAGGTAGAGTGTTCATCTCTAGAGAGGACCTTACGTGTAGTGTTCACCTCTAGTGAGGAGCTTACAGGTAGAGTGTTCACCCCTAGAGATAAGCTTACGTGTAGAGTGTTCACCCCTAGAGATAAGCTTACGTGTAGAGTGTTCACCTATAGAGATGAGCTTACAGGTAGAGTGTTCATCTCTAGAGAGGACCTTACGTAAAGTGTTCACCTCTAGTGAGGAGCTTTCATGTAGAGTTTTCACCTCTAGAGGGGGGCTTACAGGTAGAGTGTTCACCTCTAGAGGGGAGCTTACAGGTAGAGTGTTCACCTCTAGAGGGGAGCTTAAAGGTAGAGTGTTCACCTCTAGAGGGGAGCTTACAGGTAGAGTGTTCACCTCTAGCGGGGAGCTTACAGGTAGAGTGTTCACCTCTAGAGGGGAGCTTACAGGTAGAGTGTTCACCTCTAGAGGGGAGCTTACAGGTAGAGTGTTCACCTCTAGAGGGGAGCTTACAGGTAGAGTGTTCACCTCTAGAGGGGAGCTTACAGGTAGAGTGTTCACCTCTAGAGGGGAGCTTACAGGTAGAGTGTTCACCTCTAGAGGGGAGCTTACAGGTAGAGTGTTCACCTCTAGAGGGGAGCTTACATGTAGAGTTTTCACCTCTAGAGGGGAGCTTACAGGTAGAGTGTTCACCTCTAGAGGGGAGCTTACAGGTAGAGTGTTCACCTCTAGAGGGGAGCTTACAGGTAGAGTTTTCACCTCTAGAGGGGAGCTTACAGGTAGAGTGTTCACCTCTAGAGGGGAGCTTACAGGTAGAGTGTTCACCACTAGAGGGGAGCTTACAAATAAAGTGTTCACCTCTAGAGGGGAGCTTACAAATAAAGTGTTTACCTCTAGAGAAGAGGTTACAAGTAAAGTGATCACCTCCAGGGGTTGAAGTGGCGTAAATATAAGTTGTAGGCCGCTACTTGGAAAAGTGAAGGTCCTAACCTGACTGCACTCTCCAGGCGACTTTAATTTATCAGGCTCAAGATTCCCCACCACCATGTCCTACACTGCACAGCACTACAGGCATTCGTGACATTTGTTTACAGGTCCTTCATCTCATCTCATCTCATCTCATCTCATTATGTTCCTCTTGTACCTTGCAGTGTCGAGGTGAAGTATAAACAGCGGGAGAGTGCCCGCTTATGGGCTTCATGTATCAATATTCCCATGGACTCTATTGTTCCCTGCGTCCATCGTTTACGTGGTCGGCCTCTTCCTCTGCTTCCCTATGGTCTGTATATCATTGCTTGTTGTGGTATACTGTTAGTTGGTAACCTACTTCCATGGCCAAACCATTTGACTTGCTGCCTTATAATGAAATCTAGTGCAGCTATAACCCCCACTTAATGCCTGACTTCTTCATTTCTGATCTTATTTCTTCTTGATACAATGAGAATTCTTCTCAGGAATCTCATTTCTGTTGTTCTGATTTGATTTTCTTTCTCTTTTTCTGCCATTGTCCAGGTTTGGCATTGGTAACATAGGGTTGGTAGGAAGATTTTGTTGTAAAGTACTTTCTTAGTAGTTATTGATACATGTTTGTTCTTTAGTATTGGTGCCATTTTGTCCAGTGAGTTGATTTGCCTTATTGCATGTATTTTCGATCTCATCTTCTGATTTGCCATTTGATGATGTTATACTTCCTGGGTACTTGAAACTCTTTACTTGTTTCAAGGGATGTTCGTTTGGGTGAATCGTTGTTGCTTTTTCTTCTTTAGTTACAGTCATTGCCACAGTTTTACTTGTGCTAATTTTCATGTTATGTTCCCTACACATTTCATTTAGATTATTCATGTGGTCTTGTAATTCAGCTTCTGATTTTGCTATAAGTGCTTGGTCCGCAAACAGGAGTTCTCTAATGGTTAGATTTGCAGATGATTCTTCTTCTGTGTTCTCGTCATGCGGTATTCTTGCGGTCTCTGTTTGGCTGGTTTCTTTACATATGTTGTCTACATATGTTATAAACAAGAGAGGGGTCAGGACACAACCTTGTCGTACTCCTGATCTTATGGTGAAGAATTCTGAGTGACCTCCAGTTACTCTCACTATGCATTCACTGTTGTTGCATAAGCTTCTACAAAGGTTTGTTAGATGTGTACTCACTCCATATTGTTTAAGAATTTCCCACAACTCTATCAAATGCCTTTTCTTGGTCGAAAAAGGCTAAGAAGAGTGTTTCATTGAATTCGATTGATTTTTCTATAAGTTGCCTAAGCAAAAATGGCATCTGTGCATCCTTTGTTTTTCCTAAATCCAAGTTGTGTTTCGCTTAGCAAAATATTTTCCCGTATGATTCAACAGTGAAATGCCTCTGTATTGTCTGTAATCTCTTTTGCTGCCTTTATTTTTCCAAACTGGGATGATTATGGCGTTTCCTAGTCTCGTGGTGTCTGTTGTTCTACCCAGACCTCGTTGAATAGTCTATGTAGCCATGCTGCGCCTACTTCTCTTGCTGCTTTAATTAGTTCATTTGGTATTGCATCTTGTACTGGTGATTTGTTCAATGGGGCTAATCTGACGGCTTCTATAATTTCATCTTTCAGTATGTCTGGTTCTAGTTCTTCGGTGGCATCTGTGTCGGTTTCTTGAATTCCTGTGACATCTGATGGGATGTTGAGAAGTTGTTCGAAGTACTTATTCCATCTTATTGGAATTTGTTTTTGTTCATTTATTGGTTCTCCATTTTCGCTGTTAATTAGTTCAGTTGGGTCAAAGTATTCTCCTCTGGTTCTCATTGCCGTTATCTTTTTGTAGAAGTTTCTAGTTGCCTCCTTGTAGTATTTGTTTAAGGTTTCTCCATACTCCTCCCAGTCTTTTTGTTTTTCTCTTTTTACTATTCTATGCACATGTCTTCTCGCTATTCTATATTCTATGTAATCGCATTCCTGTTTGATCTTCGACCACTTTTTATATTTTTCCTTGTTGTCTTTTACAGCTTTCTTTACTTCTGCTGTGATATACAAACACGTCTCTACTAACATCCGTCTAGTGACGCTTTAAAAATACCAATCCCTAACAATTACTGTTTAAGTATCTTACTTAATGTAGGAGAAGAAAAGAAAACAGAGCCTAATTTATTAGGCATTAGTTTAAATTTTGGCCTTAGTTTGGTTTACGTACCTGGCGAGACCGGGACTAAATTTGAAACAAAGGGTTCTTTGTAGCCATTTTGGTTCAGACAAACAAAGGACTCAGACGTGGTAACCCTCCCCTGTGGGGAGGGCAGTTTAGCTAAAAACCATCTTTCTCTGCAGCAATGGTATGTTAAATCTAGATTATTAATACGTATTGATGTATTTTGATAAGGTACATATACCATTGTGTTTAATTAAGAATTAGAATGATAAATCAACAATTCTTGTAAACTAGAGTCTGATTTTTACCACTGAGCGCCATGCGGTACCACGCTGTAATTTTTCCTATGCTTTACAATTTCAAATCCCTATGTTAAATCTCTTATAGGCATTGTGAACTTATATCTAACTAGCAGTGCTTATAACCTATAAATATTATGTGTACTGTATAGTATCAAACTCATGTCAGAAACACATTCCAGAAACTCTTCTCAATGTGGGAGCAGACTCCTGATTCATACTTCACAGTAGGGAACTCGTTTCTGCTAATTTCAAATCCCTATGTTACAAACCTCTTATATGCATTGTGAAACTCTATCTCACTAATAATGCTTATAAACTTTAAAGATCCTGTGTAGTGTAGATTCACTGTTAAGGACATTTCGGAACCTTTTTTATCCATGCGGAGACATACAAATGATTACGCATATCATGGACTCAGTTCATTTTGGATAAATTTGTTTCTAAATTGCTAATCTGTAACTCGAACTCTCGTGCCGAATTTTGGTACAAACTTCTTGTTAACATATTGGTAACCACCCCAGAGGGGTGATAGACAAGTAATATTTTCATAAAGATGCTAGGAAATTGCCCTTCGGAAATTGCCATGTTTGAGAATATACATTCAAGAACAAAGAAAGTAAACGCATGATATAGCCAAGCCTTGAGTCACGCCGCACCAAGGGTAATAGACACCAGGAATAATATTATATGTTCCAAACACTTATCAGACTGCATAAATCATTTCTAATAGATAAGAAATGCTCTTAAAAATAGCAGCACTTGGCAAAATATATCACAGCGTTCACTAATCTCATGCTACTGTAAGCAGCGGGGGAAAACAATTTATGTTTTAAGGATTAACACATGAGGAAATCCAAAAAACATAGGCTCCTCGCATTATTATTATATAATTATTATGTCGGTCTGTCTGGCCGAAGGGTTACTACACTTTCTCCGTAATCCCGTTTATCACGCAGAGTCTCGTAGCGGGCGAGAGCTGGAAGTGGTTCGACCCCCGCTGGTGACTTGCGCGATAACTGAGCCGGCCGCTCAGAAAGCAATGGCAAGCTAGTGAGCGTAATCTTGCCAAGAAATCAACAGACAGCTGAAAGATGCTGCTGTTGACAGCGATGTCCTGTAAAGGATATGCAAAACATTTAGCAATTATTATGTATGATTATCATGTACTTAATATCAGATAAATGTATGGTTGTTTTTTCTGTTGTGAGAGTTATGTTCTGTCCTGATTGTTATTCCTTATTGTGGGAAATACATATTGTAATGTGACTCCTATGGAAACATGAGGTGATGTATGAAACCTGTGTATGTCAGTAATTAAGAAGACAATGTTGAATAGCCTTTGCCTAATTCTGATTATAGTGACGGAAGGAAGACGCGGCATTAGAAACCACAGAGATTATGTATAGGTTATTCTCTTCAGGTAGAGAGAGAGGCAATATCAACATGTTGGGATGGACAGAATGGCTTCGCTCATCAAATAGTTCCTATTAACAATCTCAGAACAAAACATAGAGTGAAAAGATACCTCACTCACTATCAGGGCTAGGAAAGCTCTACAACAAGCAAGGAGAGACCTGGAACTTGGAAACTCACTCCTATCCCCTTCCCCTTTTTTGTTTGTAATTGTGTTGTGAAAAGGTTATCACATCACAAAGTATTAATGCATGTGTTGTATTCTTTTGTCATCCATTTCTATAGCGATTGGTGGTTTGTTAGACATTTCACCCATCAGGATCCTGAGTTAACAGCCTGGTGAAGGTGAGTCAGGACTAAATGGCTTAACCAGAGTCTGGATCTAGAAAAACATCAACGTTGACTGCTACGCTTATCCGCGGCTTAGCCAGCAAAAGACCTGTTGAAGAGAGACACTCAGCGATTGATAGTCCTACTTCTGTAAGGATATCCAGGATGGATCTATGTATTTAATTGCCCATCAAGATAAGTGAATATTCAAAATACACTGACAACAGAGTATCGTCTACTTTTACGTCTGGGAGATGCCGCCTGGTACGCCATCAATCCGTGAGGTCAACGAAACCATGGGACATTCCCAGTTTCCTGTTCAGAATTGAATAGTCCTTCAATCAGTCATACAGCAGCAGACTCAACACCAAGTTCTAGATGCGAACACCAACTCAAACAAATGGGAAGAGACACTGAAACAACATAAGCCAGTACCACCAAGGTACCAACTTAATCTCAACTGAATAACCCTGAAATAAGCCAGATCAACTCCAGATCTCAGACCTAAACACCATTAGAAGACCATATGAAAGCAGCTAGCGGAGTAAATGCCGTTACGCCTGCAACAAAAGGAATCATCTGAATGTTTGCAAACCTGTTTATGTGTTGGAAGTAATATTCTTCAGTTCCATGCCTGCAGCAGATCAATCCTGGAAATATTTCCAGATGAACCAAATAAATGACAAGCAGCATTGTATGTCTACACTGAAAGGAAAATACTGAATCAGAACTCTTTGCTGGTCCCATGTCAGCCTAAATGCCATCAACGGTGGAATAGGTTATAGACTGGTGACTAGGTGGATGAAAAATCTGTGGGAACATAATTGGGATTCTGATGTTAGAAGCCGAGAAGCTGAAAGATCGGCATCCTTTTCATCGGATATGGTGATATAGGGAAGACCCTTGGTCCAAGACTCAAGATGCATCTCCTGAAGGTATGACCAACCCAGGCCTCAATTTCCCACTGGCACCGAGCCATTTGCAACAGAAGATTCGTGAATTCAGCCCCACGGAGGGGATAGGTGGTGAACTTATTTCCTATTATGGATTATAATTATTCAGTAGCCAACTTCAGTGGACATTAGAACATGACTGTGAGTACATTTATTTCTGTCCCGGATAATTATGGACATTAACTGCTTCGCACTGGAGAAGAATACCCACCCGCAACGCCTAAAGGAATACTATAATTAATTAGTTTAATTATTAGTACCAACTGCTTTTTATATGTGTTTTTTCTATGCCATGGATAAGGTCAGTAGTGTTGTTTTTTGTTTTTTTGTTTTTTTGTTTTTTTTTGTAATGAGGTATAACCAAAGGTGGTTATGGTAAAGTTGAGTATTTTGACACCATCTCATTATTTTTAAAATATAAGAATTGTAAAGGGTGTCAGAAACAACTGTTTTATATGTTGGGTTCTATGTACTTAGACCATTGTTTGCCTTAATTATGTAAGGTGGGTCAAGGATAGTAGACCCAATTTGTGGTTGTTGTGTGGTTTGTAATAACAGAGTTTTTTTCTTGGGACAATGGGGTTAATATGTTTTGATAATGCAAATCATTCCCATGCCTGTGCTGAAAATGCATTGTGGTCATTACACATATATATGTTACTGTCTCAAAGTCAATTCACCGCCAAAGCGTTAGAACTCGAACTAGAGAACAATATGTAATAATGTCGCTCACCTTGAAGACACTGTTTCAATTCGAGATAAATCCTTTTAATTTCAGATTTCTCTTCCAGAAAATAGATACAACACTGTTGTACAATATAACGGGCCCCTGACACGGGGACGGGACGTTACAATTTAATACAAACCCAGCGGGTCATAATCTTCTGTAATTGCTCAGTCTCTCAATGACAATCGCGAATCATTACCAAACTCGTCGTCTATGCTTTATGTCCCGGTCTGCATGGTACGAATGCCGTATAAACAGGCGACCTCCGCTTCTAGTACCTCTGCCTCGCCTAGATGATCAAGTCCGTTTGTAACACGGAGCTCACAGGAAACACACCGCTGACTTCATGTCGTTCTTTGAAGTCCCCGTCCGTTGCTGTCCTAATGATCCTACGTCAGTCTTAGTTCCCGGTGGTCAAGTCATTCTAATGTTAGACTGGGAATCCCCTAATTCCTATTAGGTGGTGCGTGTGAGCGTGACCACTATGTGGCAGTTACTACAGATCTTGATTTAATACCTGAACTGTTTGTCCAAAAATTTTTATGTACATCAATTAAATGTGGTTGTTCAACAGTGGGTGTTTTATATGTTGTGAACAATCGTCTTCTAGCACTATATTTAAACTTTAGAAGGTGATGATGTGGGAAGGGAAACCTACACACAGATGCCATTGTTTCAAGGATTGAAGTGTTTTCTCCTGGTGTTTGTGGTAAATATCCCTGATCATCATGCATTCTTGAGGGGACCAGAGACTCAACTAAATCCCCTAGACAACTTAATGAAATATTCTCATAGAATAAAATCCACATCCCACATCTGCGTTCCACCAACTTGCTATTTTCTGTATCCGTGTTTTGGGTGTTTTCGTGGTTCCACATGTTATTTTTGCAGTATTTAATATGCTTGATTTGAACATCTCCCATTCTTATTCCACTGTTTTACTTTCTATAGGTAATTGTACAAAGATTTCAGTTAGTTCTTTCTCATAATTTTCCCTCACTGCCTCGTCTTTGAGTTTTTTTATGTTTACTGATTCGCATGGCATGCATTTTCCTGGTCTTTGCTTTCTTCTACTGATGGTTCTTATTGTGGCAACGACTGCTTTGTGGTCTGTGTTTATACTTCAGTTGGGCACTACCTTTGCATCTAATATATTTCTCTTTCTGTTACAGGTCCTTCGACACTTGTAAAATATACAGAAAACCGTACTCGGCCGCTGTTCAAGCACAATTGTAAAATTAAGAATTGTTCGCCATAATAGTGTATTTATAGTCTGTAAATCTCATATTCTGGCTGTGGGGTTACAACACTTTCTCTCTGTAATCCCGTTTATCACGCAGAGTCTCGTAGCGGAGCGAGAGCTGAGGCGGTTCGACCCCCGCTCGTGACTTGCGGGATACTGAGCCGGCCGCTCAGAAAGCAATGGCAAACTACTGAGCGTAATCTTGCCAAGAGATCAACATACAGCTGAAAGATGCTGGTGTTGACAGCTAAGTCCTGTAAAAGGATATGCTAAAAAAAAAAAAAAATCTCATATTGTGTTGAAGGTAATGGGTAACCGTCACAAGCATTTTCAAAGACGAAGTTTATAAGGAGCCGCAAACTTAGATTCATTTAGAAGTTCTACGATGAAACAAATTCACAGCAGTCTTCGGATAAATGACCTGAGAAGCTGGCATTGATTCTTGTCCCTGTTTGTATCTTATACAAAGAATAGACCATGGTGTATTATGTACAAGACACGAGATTTGAAAGACGTGATAGACCACGAAGATACAACGACAGAGAAAGCCATAGGAGAGATAGATGGAACCAACAACGGCTAATCTACTACCAATGAATTACTCCCTGAAAAAAAGGACGCCATGAGACGGGGCGGGAACATAACAACACCAGGCTTTACAAATGCGCGAACATGACTAGACATGAATAGAGCAAAAAAAAATAAAATCGACTCCAAGCCAGAAACACATAGAACTCAGGAAGCGAAACACGCAGCCCTATTTTCACAAGAAGAAAAGCCATACCAAAAGAGCCTCAATTATGACAAACAGATAAATCGACAGTTGAACGGAGCCTGGACACATTTTTCTTAAAATGTGAGTGAGTCATATTATGTATTGCGTCTGTAACAAGTGACCTGCCTCACTACTTAATATAACAAATAACAACTCATATTAAATAACTACTTACATTTATATTTACTGCGACATCATAATATCTACTGTGCTTTCCTGAATGAGTAAATCGACATATTTAAGACTTGATTTATTTGGTTTTTCTCCGGGATTTGAGATTTAAACATTGAGCACAACCCATTATTGGCAACGCTGATCGTATTCCGGTATCAACCTAAGGTCTTGTGCAGTCAAATGGAAGCACTAGACTCTCGTTTAAGCTCGTCAGTAGTGCATATCCTTGACTGGACCCGGGATCAAACCCGGATCACTGGCGTGTGACGCGGGTGTGTAACCACTAAACCATGCGGCACACACTAGACGCGCCCAAATTATCACACTAGAAGCCACAACGTCACCCATCGTAGGCTAAAGCTCAAAATTTGCCCGATCGCCGCGATTGATATCGCCAATCGACCTGTAAAGAAGCCTGGGCTGATACGTGCCTAGCCCGAGTGTTATAATCTAGGTTCTGTGTAATCAACCATTCAATGTTTGGTTTGTTGTGTTAAGGATCACTTTCACTGCATACGGACATTTCCAACGATCACACACGAAAACTCCCAGCCCAGTGCATAGACTCCACAGCACTGCGAAGATCCCGATGTGCGTATATCAGAAACACACATGCTATTAAGTATGTTGTGGCTGGCTTTTCTAAATTGCACATTTTGCCCGGATAGTGGCCTGTAAGGTCTGCTCTTTTCAATTTCCTACAGCTGATAGATTTTTAACATGCCCGTGGGTCCTTCGAGTTTCTCGCCCTGGTCCGAGAAAACTAGTTGTCCGATCCACTACCATGTGCTCAGGGTGTTGTAAACCATCCTTTTCTTAGTATTTTAAAATCCAAACATTCACTACCTTGAACAGAACCCGAGTCAGTGGACGATTTCGTAACCTGTGATCTACTGCATCCCACAGCTAATCAGTCAATAAATCGAGCAAGGTAGCAATCCATCAGTCAAGAAATCGGACAATGTAGCAATCAATCAGTCAAGAAATGGAGCAATCAAACAATCACTTAGTCAAGAAATTCGAGCAATAAAGCAATCAATCAGTTTGGTTTATTTCTCCAGATGAAGCTGCTTCTCGTGCGCCGAATAGGGGAAGACATACACGAACAGTTTCATACTGCCAAGATTACACTCTCCCAGAGAAACAGACAAATTAAGGTAAACAACACGGCGTGTCTTATTTCTGTAAGATCTTTCGAAACTGTTCAACATTAGTTCTTAGCTGCCCAAATCTCACACTGTACGCCAGCCAACAAGTCATCAACACTTAGTATACACTTAGTATACACACATGCGATAGTGCTGTTCTTTACGCCACTGTATGTAGGTTATGTGTGCTAATGTGAAAATATGTGTTGCTACTGATCTTGTGCTACACTTCTACAAAGTACGGACTAATATTATATTACATGTCTATAAAATACGAACTGGTCTTGTGTTGCATGTCTACAAAATACGAACTGGTCTTGTGTTGCATGTCTACAAAATACGAACTGATCCTGTGTTACATGTATACATGTTGAATTTTTCGGAGACTCCTGGGGGTCGTCGCTAGAGCTACGGAGTTCGTGCTTTGTGCGACGCTCTCCGCGCTGCGGGAAGAGACCGAGCCATATGGGAATAAAAACCCGGTGCAATGAAGTCGACCCTGCAGACTTTTAAGCGACTTTTTTTTTATGTATACAAAATACAAACTGATCTTGTGTGACATGTCTACAACATACTTGTACGAATTGATCGTGTGTTACATGTCTACAAAATACGAATTGATCGTATGTTACATGTCTACAAAATACGAATTGATCGTGTGTTACATGTCTACAAAATACGAATTGATCATGTGTTACATATCTACAAAATACGAATTGATCATGTGAATACGAACTGATCGTGTGTTACATGTCTACAAAATACGATTTGATCGTGTGTTACATGTTTACAAAATACAAACTGATTTTGTGTTACACGTCTAAAAAATACGAATTGTTCTTGTGTTGTCTACAAAATACAACAGATCTTGTGTTACACGTTTACAAAATACAAACTAGTTTTGTGTAAAATGTCAACAAAATAAGAATTTATCTTGAGTTACATGTATACAAAATACAAACTGATCTTATGCTATACATCTACAAAATACGAACTGATCTTGTGTGACATCATCATCATCAAGTGCCATGCCAACTGGCGTAGGCGTTTATGACTCTGAATAACGAAGACACAAACAATAGATTGCACGATTTATTGCCTGGCATATTTCGCTGCATCTCGTCAGGTAGATACTGCAGAAATCACACAACTTACGTGAATTAACTAGATAAATCCTTCAAGTTGAAATATACACATATTCGCACAGTAATGTCACTTATCTACCACGGTAATTTTAAGCTGACTAACATGTCTTTCTGTTTGCACAATTCTGGCTTGCGTTGATAGATCATAATTGCTTCTGCAAATTTTAACAAGCGAGTATTTTGTGTGTTAAACAACACGCGAAAGGCAGTGTCTCTGTCAACCACATGGCCGCTCTCGACAATGTGCCTATCAAATGAAGACGCCGGGAGCTTCCGGTGTGTCGGCCCCATGAGGCTAGCATCTCCTTTGTGTTGTATCTTGTTGACCCATTGAGGTATGTGTTCTGACACTCGTTTGTTAAGCTGTCTCTCTGTTCTACCAATGTAGAAGGCCTGGCATCTACATGTGAATTGGTAAATACAATTGTTTGTGGCGTACAGAGGAACAGGCTCTTTGACTGCTGGTGTAGGAATCGGTAAGGTTTTATATCTAATGACTGGAGTTGCAGCACAGAATGTTCGGCCTACTGCTGTAGTAAGCCGGTCTTGTAGACGTTGCATTACGTCATCCCCTGGAAAGGTTTAGCTGGATGAATACCTTGAGTTTAGGGACTGTAGTTAAGTTTGGTTTTGGTTTGGGCTGTTGGCAGTGGCGCTTTATATTTTACCTTGAAGGATTTATCTAGTTAATTCACGTAAGTTGTGTGATTTCTGCAGTATGTACCTGACGAGATGCAGCGAAATATGCCAGGCAATAAATCGTGCAATCTATTGTTTGTGTCTTCGTTATTCAAAGTTTATGACTCTCCACAGATCTCGGTCTTTGGTTTTATTGGATCAGCTCTACCGTTGATATTCCTCCATGCCACCGTCGCAATCCATCCAGCATAATTTCTCTTGGTCTGCCTCTGCCTCTCTTGCCCTCGATCTTTCCAGTTGTCACAATGTTCTCCGCTGCCTCTCTTCTCATCACATGATCAAAAAAAGTTGTTTGCCACTCTCTTATTGTTGTATATAATGTTCTAGTTTCATTAGCCTTTTACAGGCATTCATTGTTAGTTACTTTGGCAGTCCAAGGAATTCGCAACATTCGCCTCAGGAACCACATCTCTGTTGCTTCCAATTTCTTCCTAATTTGTTCAGTTACATTCCAAGATTCACAGCCGTAGAGCAAAACAGGTTATATATAGCACCTTAGCACTCTCTTTCTTACATTCAATAATATTGACTTATTGCATAAGGTATTCTTCATTTTCTGAAATGCAGCCTTTGCTTGCCCTATTCTCCTCTTAATCTCGGTTGTGCATCTTCCATCTGATGTTATAAATGTCCCTAGATATTTAAAACTATCCACTTGGTGAAGAATTTTCCCTTCTATCTCTATTTCACATTTGGGTGTTACC